>CAUYLG010073432.1:0-31449 GCA_963573385.1 Cacajao melanocephalus
GATGTGGAGAAATAGGAACACTTTTACACTGTTGGTGGGAGTGTAAATTAGTTCAACCATTGTGGAAGACAGTGTGGCGATTCCTCAAGGACCTAGAAATAGAAATTCCATTTGACCCAGCAATCCCATTACTGAGTATATACCCAAAGGATTATAAACTGTTCTATTATAAAGACATGTGCACACATATGTTCATTTTGACATTGTTTACAATAGCAAAGACCTGGAACCAACCCAAATGCCCACTGATGTTAGACTGGACAGGGATAATGTGGCAAATATAGACCATGGAATACTATGCAATCATAAAGAACAATGAGTTCATGTCCTTTGTAGGGACATGGATCAACCTGGAAACCATCATTCTCAGCAAACAGACACAAGAACAGAAAATCAAGCACTGCATGTTCTCACTCATAGGTGGTTGTTGAACAATGAGAACACATGGACACAGGGAGGGGAACATCACACACTGGGGTCTGTCGAGGGGAAATAGGGGAGGGGCAGCGGGGAGTGGGGAGTTGGGGAGTGATAACATTGGGAGAAATGCCAGATATAGGTGATGGGGATGGAGACAGCAAACCACATTGCCATGTATGTACCTATGCAACAGTCCTGCATGTTTTTCATATGTACCCCAGAGCCTAAAGTACAATAATATATACATATATACAGATAGTTTAACATTTTATATATGTATATATATATATATATATGTATGTGTGTGTGTGTGTGCGTGTGTGTGTATGTGTGTGTGTATATATATATATATATAAACTCTCTTTTTTCTGTTTGAAACTCTCTATAAAATAGAGCCTTTTTTTAAAAAAAAATAAATATTCTTTAAATAAGAAGTTGAGTAGGAAAAATGGTGATTATTTTCCTTTTCTTTTTCATGGAACATGGAGAATGGAAGCTTAAGTAATTAAGTGAGCACATTTGTTGGTACACTTGGGAATGAAATGCATGTATAGTATAATATATTGTGGAGAGGAGTTTATGGGAGAGGACACATGGGTCATAGAGGTGTGATTTTATTGCAAACTAAAATATCATGAATAATGCTCTTTTTCTATGCATTGAACAACACCTTTTAAAGTTCTGAACAAATCCCAACTATAATCTTCCCTTAATTCTTTTTTTTTTTTTTTTTTTTAGAAAATTCAGTGAGCATTAAAGAGTGGAATGGTTCTACTCAATAAAAAATGTCTTTCATCATACACTACTATTGATATTTTCTTGGACATTCATGAGATTGAAAAGTATTGCTTCACCCAAGAATCTACTTCATCATCCAATTTTAACTCAGTTTATCATTTAACCCAATGGTAAAGCTTTTGTTCTCTACAAAATGTATCCTCCTACTGACCCAATCAAGGCCACCTAGATTTACAAGAATCTATTTTTCCTCACCTAAGGCCCATTGTATTTTCTATTCCATTTACAGAAACACATTCAATGATATTGGTTTGGTAGCTTGAAACTGGCATGGTAACCTGTTTTCACCATGGAAATTGGCAAAATTTATAAATTTGAGCACCATTTATTTATTTGTTTATTTATTTATAAATGCCTATTTTAAAGCATGTACTAGAATAATAATGCTTAAGGCTAACACCAAAATCCAACCCAATAACTCTTGGGCATTTTCCTTCATTTCTGTTTAACATTGCAAATTATTTAGCAAGAAAAATGGAGCCCCAAACAAATAAGTGACAATAAAAAGAAAATTACAGATTATTATACACTCTTCTAATAAATTATGATCTTTCTAGTAGCATTAAAGCCTTAACTTCATGGATATAACTATATCCTGCTCCTTTGAGTGGGTGAAGTGAACTGGCACACGCAAAAGAGTGGTGACTCCTAGTCAGAGGACAAATCATCTGCATTTGATACCTGAGGGTCACTCAACTTTCCTAAAGCCAACTCAGGGTCAAATAGGAATTCTTTCTATATTCGGGTCCTGAAACAACACTAACAGTGAACACATTAAGACTTGTCAACACAATGTTATTGAATTTTGCAGAGATTTCATGTGTGTTTTGTGCAGGTATCCCCAAAGTTAAAAACGTACAGGAGAACTACAGAATAGAAAAGATATAACAATGTGTATATAGAAATTTCTCTCCTTGTCAAACCTACCATTGATTTTTGACTGAAAATGCCCTTGATTCAATCTTTAATTTTTCCAAAGAACCATATATCTCTTAGAACACTAGTTTTCTCTCACTACCAGAGCAATTGTTATAAATAATTTATGAATTTTAATAATGCCCCATTACTTAAACAGTGGACATTTCCTTTCCTTTCAAATTAGTAATAAAAATATATCTTAAATGTACTGAAGTGTTATTAGAGCTTTATTCTGAGAATTTCTCATGTAGTATCCGAATATATTACTTGTGAACAATGATTTCTCTAAGCTGCTCTAGTCACTGTATGTCTTAGGAATGCAGCAAGCTTTCTGGTAAATCAATTTGTGTAAACTGTGCAGCACAGATTTGCAGCAGCATAATTCAGACTGACTTTTCCAAATAATACTTCCTCTGAAAACACTTTCAAAGTGGCAAGATAGCTTGGAAAAGTACAGAATTGTCTTGAGATATCACATCTACCAGCAGAATAGTTGCAAAACTGACAAAATGGAGCCTAAATTGTAATGTGATATAGTAAAGCAGCTGATAGATTGCACTCTGCACCAAAAATTGCGAACTCAATGCCCAACAGAGAAATCAGAGAACTGTAGCAACAGTAAGAGAAAAGTTCCAACTCTATGGGGGAAAAACAAATAAACATGGGGGTAAATAAGTAGTGTTTTTCAACTGGGTTATATATACAATGTCGTTCTTTAGATTACCAAGGTGACATAGAATGTTAGAGAAAATGTGTTTGTTACCAGTTGAAACTTTGTAAGTACTATTTAAACTGTTGGTTATTTGGCTAATATGTTGTATAATGTTATTTTAAGATTAAAGGGAAAACGGTTTTGGCACATGAGTATCTAGATGTTGTGTTTACTGTTAGTTAAAACCCACAGATAATTTACAACATGATTTAAAAATCTCATACTTTCTTTTGTAAATGCCATTTTTTTCCATAGGTGATTATGCTCATGACATAAGGTGTTAAAATATCACAGAGTGTTTTAAAAGACATTTGAATTTTTTTCATATGTGTGATTTCACAATGATTGTATTTTTGGAAAATCTGGGGACAAATAAAGGTTCTCATGAGATGACACATCATATATAAATTATTTTGCCCTTCAGCTAACTTTATATTTAATGTAATCTGACATTCTACTTTATATAGAAAAGTTTAATTTGAGTTTCGCTCAATATTACTATTTATTTAGTTATTATTGACAAATATTTTATTGTTGTGCAACTAAAAATGCTTTGGCTGCTGGTATAAACATGCTTTAAGACAGATGTGCCTATAGTTGCTAAAAATAATGCTAGACACATAGTAGATCTTTAATATTGTTGATTGAGTCATTGATTGGAATTTTAAATCAAGACATAGAAAAGAACTAAAGTGAATTGCCAATCCTTAGAGGTTTAACTTGTCTTGTAAAAGAGACTGGTGACCTTTGCACAAGCCCCCCTTTTCATCTGTTTATGTTACAGTTTTGAAAGTGGATTTTGACCTCTATGCTTAAATTCCATCTTACATTAAAGATCATTTGAAGAATGAGAACTCTTGTTTCATAAAATGTGGTTGACAGTTACTCTTCTGTTTCCATCTAAAGTAAACATTTTATGCTACATTTTCCTATTGTCCCCAAACCAGACCATCTTAAAAGTCATGCTCTCAATACACGGCTGAATGATTTTTATATTACTTTTTATTTAAAGCACAAAATTTCATACTTTGAACAATTAGTGATAAGGAAGTTTTATTTCCTACCAAGAGTGATTTTAGCATTGGGAGGAAAATAAGTCTCTCAATTTCAGGAAAAAGGAATACATGTTTTGCCATTTTAAGGAGAAGAATTGTTAATATTTCTGTACTTTGAGGTTTTGGAATAGAGAACTTAGTATCTTTTCCAGTCATTCACATATATTTTTCTTATAGTACAAATAAAAACAAAGCCAGGCATGGTGGCTCACGGCTGTAATACCAACCATTTGGGAGGCTGAAGGAGGAAGATTTCTTGAAATCAGGAGTTCAAGACCAGCCTGGACAATATGGTGAAACCCTATCTCTATTTAAAAATACAAAAATTGCCAGGCATAGTGGCACTTGCCTGTAGTCCCAGCTACTCAGGAGGCTGAAGCGTGAGAATTGCTTGAACCCGAGAGAGGAAGGTCTCAGTGAGCCAAGATAGTACCACTGCACTCCAGCTTGGGGCCAGAGCAAGATTCTGTCTTTAAAAAAATTATAAAAGAGTAGAAATAATATAAGTTTTAGAAGTATTGTCAACAAGACAAATAGAAACCTAAGCTGTTAATGTGAAATAATTCTTGGGATTTGTTCTGATTATTAATCAGGTATGCTTATTTTTTACATGTCTCAGTCCATTTGGGTCTGGGCACCTTATAAACAACAGTAATTCATATCTTAGAGCTTTAGAGACCTGGAAGTCCAAGATCAAGAAGCCAGCATTTTTGGTATCTGATTCAAAATGGTGCTTTCTATCTACGTCTTCCTATGTGGAAAGGGCAAGGGAGTTCAACCCATCCTCCTTTATAAGGGCACTAATGCCATTCATGAGTGATCCACTGTTGTGTCCTAACCACCTTTAAAAGGCCCCTAACACCATCCCATTGGGGATTAGGTTTCACCATGTAAGTTTTGGGGGAACACATACATTTAGACAATAGAAAGACATAAATGAGATTAGGAATATCTGGTGTCTGTCCATTGAAGTGCGTCAAACAAAGTTCATTGCTATTTTGCAAACTGCAAATTATCTTCTCCTGCCTTAGATTTAAATCCATAGTAATATTGAGAAATGTAGTAACGTAAGATTATTTTTAATGTGTTAGAATTACAAATAATAAACAGCAAAACCAAATTATACTGAATTAAACAGTCTTTTCCGGAGACTCCTCAGAAAACTCCCTGTTGCTTTTTATTTGGCAAGTTCAGCTATACCTATCTGTGGGTTTGTCATTATTGCAATTTATTTGTTTTCTTTTTAAATATTTTTCCTATTTTTATCTTAAAATCCATCCATTTCTTCAAAATTTATTTGTATAGAGACTTTGCAGCAGTCTATAAACATTTGCTGAAATCTGTGGTATAAGGCTTATAAAAGAAAAAATATAAAACATTTGTAACATTATACTTTTAAGTAAATAAAAGGAATGGAAGTGTCTTCCTTGTCTGGCTCTCTGAAAGTAGTGTCATTTTCTAAGATATCACACTGGGAAACTGGAGAGACAGTTATTTAACTTTTCTTTCTTTCCAAATTCCTACTTTATTATAAACAACTGTGTAAAACTTCACAGACTTATTTGATAAAATTTTGCTGCATGGATACATAATTCGATACATGCTGAATTTTCCCCAGGGCATATTAGTTATTAAAAATGGTAAATGGCATGGGCTCATTCCAGCTGTGCTAGGTTAATCACATGCTTATCTGTAGATTTGTGTGAAGAAGCACGATGGTGAATGTTGACTAAGAATATATAGAATATGTTAACTAGAGATCAGTAATGTTCTATAATCATGAATCTTAGCTCTTTTGGAAGCAGGATGCATTAGCATGTCAGCATTTTTTTATAGCAGCTAGATTTGTGATTAACTTTGGTAGAGCTGGAAGTGCATCCACTGTGAAGGCAGGTCAGGCATTTCTGCAACCTGCTTAGTACAAGAGAAGTGTACCAGGAGAGGACTTCTGGTTTGCTGATCACGAGGGACTTCAAGACCTGGAGGCAAAGTATGTCCTGTGAGACCCAGTGATATAATGAGAAAGCGTGTACCTGCTATCTCTAAACCATTTTCAGTGTATGTCCTTTCCTTGCTGGTGCTGTTGTGTTTCCTTTGCCTGTAATAAATCTCTTTCATAAAAACAAAAGCACAAACAAACAAACCAAAACAGAGTCTTGATTTTCCAGCAATTGAACACTTAAGCCAATTACTGTATAATTAATATCGATGTAAACAAGAAGGCCCCAAAAATAGCAAAAACAAAAAACCTAGCAGTAAAGAAGAAAATTGGACCAATGATATGATTATGGAAGCTGTGAAGATGTCTTTATAGTACTGCAAGTTAACAGTAGTCTTTTTAGAAGAGGTTAACTGAAACAAATTTTAGTATGAAGGAAGAAAGAGTTTTAGTATGAAGGAAGAGATAAACCTTTTAGAATTCCTACTACATAGTCCTCTATATATGCTCTATTTTATTAGTAAACTTGCATGTTTATCTCTTAATTACCTACTTTTAATTATGTATTCTTAATCTGAGGGATTATGTTATTTTAACATGGAGACCAAAGAGTTATTTAGTGAGTAATACTCCCACATACAATTCAATTTAAATTACTATTTGTTTGTTACAGAATTATTAGAGTGTAACTACTTTAACTAGGGCATCTTCTTGTTCAACCCTCATTCTGGAAATAACAATAAAAAGGAAAGTTGAGATCCTTTAAATAAATCGTGTAAAGAGAGAGACCATCTTGCTTACTATTTCCATTTTTAAGGTTGGTGCTTGCTATGGATTGAATTGTGGTCTACCAAAAATCTATAGTGTATTTATAACTCTTGATTTAATGGTACTTGGGGATGAGGACTGGATGATGTCATGAAGGTAGCACCCTACCATGATGGGTTAATAACTTTATAAGAAGAGGAAGAGCTCTCTCTCTCTCTCTCTCTATCTCTCTCTCTCTTTCTGCTTTGTGAAGACACAGCCAGGAAGAGATAATATGCAAGCCAGGAAGGGAGCCTTCCCCAGAACTTACCTATGCTGAAGTTCTGATCTTGGACCTCCAGCCTCCAGAATTCTAAGAAATATATTCCTGATGTTTAAGCTACCAAGTCTATAACACTTTGTTATGGCAGATCAAATAGACGAACACAGTCTTTTTAATGTGTTCACTGTTAGTGTTGTTTCAGGACCCGAATACAGAAAGAATTCTTATTTGAGCCTGAGCTGGCTTTAGGAGAGTTGAGTGACTAAGAATGCTGGCATGCTCTAAGTATGATTTGTTTGAGACTACTTGGAATTCATTCATTTATGCAAGTTATGCTGAGGAAAAAAAGGAGTCAGTTAAAGAAAGCTTGACTTAACAATGACTACCCAGTCATTGCATAGCTAATTTGTTTAACTTTATAATGGAAATGTTACTCAAATTCACCTCAATCTCTTCTCCATATATATCTTATAATTATACATGTAATTATAAAATATATATTTTATATTAAACATGCCTAATTTTATATATTTATATCTATTAATTTGTATATAAACTATATTTTAAAATGATTATAAATATTTGTATTTTTATATATTATAGATAGAATATATATTATATAAATTATATTTTAATTCTGACAGCAGGAATTGAAGACAGTGCAGTAGTATACAGTAATGAATATGAGAGATGTTTTGGAGAAATAGCTTTCTAACCCACACTTATGCTATCTAAGGATTAGATTTCCAAGAAATGCAAAACATAAAACTTTTAAACAGGAAAAGAGAAATCTGTAATTAACATTATAAATCTAAATGAAAGTGACCAAACTACTTTGTATCTTTGAGCCTATCTTTGCTCAAATGTATTCATTTCAGAGTGTGAATGTATGTAAAATACTGAATAAAAGTTAATACAATTATTGTTCCCATATAATACCTATTTATTTCACCTGTAGAGTTTTGATTTTTCTGTGTGTGTGACAGAATTCTTTTAGCCATAATAAGGGCTTTTCTTCCTGCTATTTGTTTGTATAATTTATTTTACACGAAAGAGAAGATGTCATCTTATCATTCCTTCAGTGTTAATTTGTATTATATGGCATAAGCATGCTACTCGTTTATGTTCTGATATTATTGACTTGATTCTGCTACTTTCTTTTCCCTATTTGGTACAGGTGAGCCCATAAGGAGCAGGGATTCCCCTCTGATTCTCCATGTCATACAACTTACCTGGGCAATCTCTCCATGTGATAAAGGCCCACTGCATTTTGGAACTGTGCTATTTGGTGGAATTTATATGAGACAGCTCATTTAAGTTTCAAACCAAATTCCATCCAACTTTTACTTTTCTACAAATGAAAATGATTTCCATTTGCCATTCCTAGCTTTTCCCCCTTAATTTTGGGTGGAAAAAGAAGACATGTTCTTTATTTGATTCGTTTAGAGACAGCTTTTCAATGTTGTCATTTTGATGGCTGTGTGGCGCATCTCAATGCTGTGCTGGCTTGTATTTCACTAATTTCTGGAGTGATCAAGTATCTCTTCACTTTTTCTTTCTATTTCTTTTTCTCCCCCTGCTTCCCCACCCTGAGACAGAGTCTCACTCTGTCACCCAGTCTGGAATGCAATGGCACGATCTCGGCTCATTGCAACTTCTATCTCTCTAGTTCAAGCAATTCTCCAGCCTCAGTCTCCCAAGCAGCTAGGATTACAGGTGTGCACCACCATGCCCACTAATTTTTGTATTTTTAGTAGAGACAGTGTTTCACCACGTTGGCCAGGCTGGTCTCCAACCTCTGACTTTGTGATCCTCTCGCTTCAGCCTCCCAAAGGTCTGGGGTTACAGGTGTGAGCCACTGTGCCCGGCCCTCTTTCTTTCTTTTTTTGTAATTTTGGATTGGTTTTCTGTGTCTTAGTATTTTCAGGTGCTACAACAAATGACCATAAGCTGGGCGGCCTAAACAACAAATTTAGTTCTCATGGTTCTGTAAGTTGGAAGTGTGAGATTAAGGTGATAGTGTGGTTAGTTTCTTGGTGAGGGCACTCTTCCTGGTTTGTCCTCAAATGGCCTTTCGTTGATATATTCAGATGAGAGAGAAAGAGAGTGAGAGAAAGTGAAGAGACAGAGAGAGTGGGGATGGGAGAGAGAGATATCTACTGCCTTTTTTAAAAAAAATAAAGCATTAATTCCATTTAGGGGACCTAACTACTCTTATTACCTCCCAAATGCCCCAATTCCAAATACCATCACATTGACAATTAGGGCTTTCAACGTATCGATTTTGAGACATAAACATTCCTTCAGTCCGTAGCATTCTGAAAATCAACTATTCTAACTTCTACATTTTTTTTTCTATCAGTGTCTCTTCATGATCTACATGAAATCCTTGTGTATAAAAATTATTTTTCTTAACAGCTGGGTGCAGTGGCTCACGCCTGTAATCCCAGTACTTTCAGAGGCCAAGGTAGGCAGATCTCTTGAGTCAAGGAGTTCAAGACCAGTCTGGGCAACATGTCAAAACTCCATTTCTACTTAAAATACAAAAAATTAGGTAAAACTGGTGGTGCATGCCTATAGTCCCAGGTACTGGAGAAGCTGAGGTGGGAGGATCTCTTGAGCCCAGAAGGTCAAGTCCTCAGTAAGCCAAGATCATACCACTGCACTCCAGCCTAAGTGACAGAATGAGACATTGTCTCAAAAAAATATATATATTATATATATATATATATATATTTTCTTCATTATATGTTACACATTCAAACTACAAACCTTAATGAATTAATTTTAACTTTCCCTTCCCTCTTCCTGAAAAACAATTCTTAATTTTCACTAAGTCAAGTTCAGCAAATATTTAACTTAGACTTTGTTTTGTTTTGTATTATTTAGTAAGTCCTTCACATTCTACCCATTCACAAAGATATATTTCCATGTTTTCTTTATTTGATTAAATTTTTAAAGTTTATAGTTTGCTTTTCCTTTAGGTATATAAATCATATGGGTTAACTTTTCTATGTAATGTTTATAAAGGGAGTTATGATATAGTTTTATTATTGTATATATGTCATTATCTCCAATGTCATTTATTAAACATGTCGTTTCTCCATTGATTTGCGATGCCTTTATCATACTTTATATTTCTATACAGATAAATCTGACCTTTTTCTTTTATATCCCATTGTTCTTATTGTCTTTTATCCACAAGCGCATTTTGTTTGGTTTTAATTTTTCAGTCTTTGCAACAAAATTCATATCTGACATAAATTTACCATCTGTGCTCTTTTTTCTCCAAAGTTATTTACCTATTAATGAACATGTAGTATTTTATATAAATCATAGGATGTGGTTTTATATATATATGTTTTTCATAATCTAGCCATTTTTATTTAGATTGATTTTCATGAGTAAGTTAAGATGTAGAGAACTCAGCATGAACATAGTCGATCATGTCTGTTTTATGAAGTGTGTTTTCCCCAAAGGCGAAGGAGTACTTGGCATGTAGTCAGCATTGAATACATGTTGAACTCTCTAATACATTTGTTTTTCACGTTTTAGCTTTAATTTTTTACATTTACTCAGGCCATTTACTTTTGTTAATAAATTTCATTTTTTTTTCAAAAGATCTTGAACAGGTAAATCCAAGAATATTCATAGATTTTTATGAAAATATAAACATTACTATTTTCTAACATAAGTTCTAGTGTGCTACTATATTAGAAAGCAACAATATACTTTATTGGTTGATCTTGTATTTTACAGCATTGTTGATATTTTATCAATTATTTGAGTTAGCTATTTTTCTGGCATTTTCTCCTTCAGTCCTTATTTCTCTTATTTCTTTTCTTTGGCTAGAGATTTTTAGTACTGTTGATAATTGGTGATTTTCTTTTTAAAAAATGTTTAGGGAAATGTATCTACAATTAAACATAATGTCTGCATAGATTCTCTTTTCTTTGTTGTTCCCTTTCTCTTCTTCTCTTTTTCCATTTTTGACTTTATTAAATTGAATAAATTTTCTTGTATTTCAACGTGTTATTCTAGCCCATAAAAGGAAATATACTTTTTAAGATGTTTTTCTTTTAGTTCATTAATATAAATTATATTGACAGAGTTTCCATGCTACATCTGTCTTGGCATTTCTTTTTTTGTCTTTTGTTGTTGTTTTGTTTTGTTTTGTTTGTCTTGTTTGTCTTGCCTTTCTGTGATACCTTTTTCTTGACCGTTATCTAGCTTATCATTATATAAATAGATTATATCATAGATTGATAGATATTATTAACTTATATTTTAGCCAGGTACATTTTTAATGTGTGAATAGGACTTTTAACTTATTTCATTTTGTACACTCTCAATGTGTGCATTTGAAGCTTAGATTTTAATAGGCACTAAACATGAAATGGAGAGTTTCTTTTTTATTTTTTATTATAAAATATACAATAGAGATTTTACTGTTTCTTGAAATTGCACATAAGTTGATTATTAACTTTGACTAGTGTGGGGATATTTAAGAAAATTTAATTATATATAAATTTTCCTATTTATTGTTAATCAATTTTTTTCTTACACTATTTTGCAAGTTAATGTTTTTCTAGAAATGTACATTTTATCTAGGTTTTCTAATTTATTGATGTGTAGTAATTTATAAAACAATTATATTTGAAATGCATATTTATACTTGGTGTTTTATTCTTTGTCACTTTACATTTGGTTTTTTTCACAATCCCTTTTTATTTTTTCAGTCTTGTCATGAAATATGCTTTATTCACTCATTCAAATGTCATCTTTCATTTACTAACCCTCTCCACTGTTGTTTGTTTTATATTTCATTGATTTAGGATCTTACTTTTTGTTTCATAGTGTTAATTGACACTGCTTCCTTTTTTGTAGTTTTTGAATGAAATATTTGTCTTACTGTTACCTTTTTGTCTTTTTTTTTGGAGATGGAGTCTCTCTCTGTTGCCCAGGCAGTGGCAGAATCTCGGCTCACTGCAAACTCCACCTCCAGGATTCAAGGGATTCTCCTGCCTCAGCCTCTTGAGTAGCTGTGATTACAGGCATCTGCCACCACGCCAGGCTAATTTTTTGTATTTTAGTAGAGACGGGGGTTTCACCATGTTGCCCAGGCTGGTCTCGAACTCCTGACCTCCTGATCTGCCTGCCTCAGCCTCCCAAAGTACTAGGATTACAGGCGTAAGCCGCCACACCTGGCCGCCTTTTTTTTCTATGGTTTTGTCTATATTCCACTTGGGATAGAAGCCATTCTATCTTTGTCCACCATAGTATCAGTAAGTTTTAAAAAATATGTCTTGATATGAAATATTTGGCCATAAAATTGCAAGGTGGCTGTTGTTAGCTGTAAGGTAAATATATTTAGTAAAATTTCAATAGCTGATTAAGTGAAAAAAATAAACAGAGATATGTGTTCTGTTAAAACATGTTGAACTCTTCAGACCGGCTCATCTGTCCGCTGACAACTCCATGAAGAGAAAAACAAGCATTGCTGCTGAGCTTTCTCCGTATGTCTGACTCACAAAATCCATAAGTTAAAATACAATGATTTTGTTTTAAACCACAAAAAATTTGGAATATTTAATTATTCAGCATTATATATATTGAATGTAATTTGTAACTGAAGGTAAGGCATTGACAAATAAAATTTAAAATATGTGGCACTGGCTTTGGTACTGAGCAGTTCGAAAGCTTGCGGGGACTGGAGGAAGATTTAAGAAGTTTGTTGTTCTCAGTATGTCTGTTGATGAAAGCTTAAAGGAAGGAGAAAAAAAATAATTGGAAGCTGATAGAAAAGAAACAGTGTTATATAGTGGCAGAAAATTTAACAAAATCTTCAGCTGTGATAACATGAAAAGTAGTAGAAAAATGTACCTAATGAATAGGTGGATCTGACTGAGGATATTTCCAGACAGGATGTAAAAAGCATAGGTTGGTTTCTTTTAGTTGAGATTTGTAAGATGCAAATAGAGACCTGCTAAAGGAAGAATTATTCAGGTATAGAGGAGAATGTAGAGGAAATATAAAAGAACAAGGTTAGCTGGGTTAGAAAATACAGTTCTATATCATCCTAACTCTCTCCAAGCAGAAGTTTCTCTGATTTGGAAAGGGCCTCTGGTTAAAGAAGATATTGCAGCTGTTCTCCGTAAAATATTCTTCAGCTAAAGATGAAACCAAGTGTTTACCTATTACACTCATTTGATCCTCAGAAAAATTTAAAGTGGTACCTAAAAGACTATTTCCATCAGATAAAAGGCCTTTCAAGTGTTTGCTTTGGCCCTTGGATTAACCTCTGGGTTGAAATTTAGAGCTTCTAGGATTCTTTCATGTTTTCTCCTACAGCCATCTCGTAATAAGAGCAAGGTAGAGGATGGCTTCCAATAAAGAATGTTCATGTCTGCTTTCTCTTTAATAGAGTAGATTATAAATTGCTTTATACAAATCACACAGGGTTTTTGAAAGACTTGTAGAATTGCACTGAAAAGAATAGAGACAGTAAATAGTAGATAATTGAGAAAGATCTATAGATCACGGGTTTTTTTTTTTTTTTGGATAGGAATCACATTTAGAAAATAACTCAATTGTAAATATGAGTTATTTCTTATGGAAAATAAAAGAGGATTTAATGAGTAAAAATAAGAGCAGAAATGGTGGAGCCAAGTCATTGAAATGATCTCCAGAGAGCACTCATGTGTCCAGTTGGATGTCAGACGTTGTATACAATAGTGACATTTATTTTCAAAGAAGAATGCGCTGCAGTTGCTATATCTGTACCTTTGTTGCAGAATGTGAATATGAAGCAGGCAATTTTAAACTTTAGATCATAGGTGTTTAGTAAAAGATCAACTGTATCTGACAATACATGCGACCTCCAGGGTCTATATTTCAATGCTAAATAGATGTGTTGAGAGAGGTAATCCTTGCCTTGCTACTGATAATAAAGGGAAATAATGCAATCTTTGAGTATTTAATATGATATCAGCTGTAGACCCATGGTATATGCCCTTTGTCAGATAGAGGAAGTTTTATTTTTAATTATGTCACGATTAGGTGTGGAATTTTGTCCAGTGCTTTTTTGTTCTGCATCCATTATTAATTCAAAACTAGAAAAGAGGTGTGTTCTTGGGTGTGCTATTTTCTTCCTCACGTTTTTGCTTAATATTGCTCTTCTTTTTCTAGTTTCTTGAAGTTGAAATTTAGATCGTTCATTTCAAACAATTCTTCTCTAATAAGAGTATTTACTTCTATGAATGTCACTCTGACAGATTTTCTAAATTTTGATATGGTCTATTTTTATTTTTGGCAAATTTAAAATATCTTCTAATATCTTTTAAGATTTTTGACTTATTAGGCATTTATATGTATATTTAAATTTCCAATATTTGCGAACTTTGACTAATATCTCTGTTATTGATTTCTAGTTTAATTACATTATTTAAATATACTGTGAATAATTTCAATCACTTTACATTAATTGAAAATCATTTTTGGGTTCAATGTTTTATCTTGTTGAATATTACTTGTAAATTAAAACATATATGTTATCTAGTGTTTTGAGGTGGTGTTATCCATAAATAATTGGATCAGTTTGCTAGACAGTTTTGTTCAAAAGTTGTATATCCTTACTAAATTTCTCAGTAAGTAATTTTAATCAATTATTAAGAGAGGTATTAAAATATTCCATTATAAATGAGATTGTTCTCTTTCTTCTTTTAATTTCCTTATTAATAGTTTAAATCTCAGTTATTAGGTACATACTCATTTAGTTTTGCTTTAACCTCTTGGTAAATTGGTCCCTTCATCATTATGAGAAGTACTGCTATATCGCTGGAATGTTCCTTACTCTGACATTTACATAGCCTAATACTGATATGAACGTTCTAATTTTTATATATGTACTTAATGTTTGCATATTATAACTTTTGCATGTTTTTGCCTTTATCAGAGAAGTATTTTTATATTTAAATTAGTTCCTTAAAGATAGCACGTAATTGAGTCTTTAAAAACAAAATTCTAAGGCCGGGCGCAGTGACTCACGCCTGTAATTCTAGCACTTTGGGAAGCCAAGGTGGGCAGATCACTTGAGGTCAGGAGTTTGGGGCCAGCTTGGCCAACACAGAGAAACCCCATCTCTACTAAAAATACAAAAAAAATAGCCAGGCGTGGTGGTGCACACCTGTAATCCCAGCTACTTGGGAGACTGAGACAGGACAGTTGCTTCAACCTGGGAGGTGGAGATGGCAGTGAGATGAAATCGCACCACTGCACTCCAGCCTGGGTGACAGAGCAAGACTCTGTCTTAAAATAAATAGATAAATAAATAATTTTTTAAAATGTTTGAGATCTGCCTTTATTTAATTGGATGGTTTAAAAATATGTAGTACCTATGTGGATAAAACATAAATACTATGTTCACCAAGAGGAGGTTTACTACACATAGATTTTTTTATATTTTGTTTCCTTCAAGCTCTGAATGAATTTGAAAGTGGATCTTCTGAACCACTGCAACCGTCAGGTGAGGAATCTTGGAAGTGCATTTTTGAGGCTTTCCCATAGCCATCAGAATGAGCTGGTAAGTGGATTCTGTTTATAGAAACTTAGGATGACTACAGTTTCAGTTGATGTCTTGATTGCAGGCCTGTGAAACCTACTGAATCAGAAGCACCCAGGTCAGCTATGCCCAGATGACTGAGCCACAAAATAAGTGGGATTTTTAAAAACGTTTTTTCAAGCTACTAAATTTGGGATACTGGTATACAACAATAGATAATGAATTTATAGATTCCCTCTTATATTTTATGATAAAATTTATTTAAGATTCAGAACTTGACTGAACACTGTAAGATTAAAGACAAAAAGATTGTCATATATATGTTGAATGTTGGTAAATTTCTCATAAATATATGAGTTAAAAATTCAGAAACAGTTGTTAGAGAGAGACATTATAAATAAGAAGTGGACAGGCTAGAATAAAGGGTGTGGTGCTAATTGGAGTCAGTGGTATCAATATGTACTCATTTTATATATAAAAATACAGAAAAAGTGAGATAGTAAGTATATGTCTGTGTATAAGCATGACTGATTATACATGTGTCTCTTCTGTGAGAAGAAACAGTGACACTGCAATAGCAATGAGCACACCAGGCCCCAAGAACATAGCTCCTAAATACAATTCTCCAATTAAAGGTACCAAGACTCCTTGGAGAACTGATTGATTTTAAGCCCCAGCAGGGAAAATACTAAATAAACTTGGGGAAGAAGAGCCTGTTGGCAGGCTTCAGGAGATCTACTTTCAAACTCGATCAGAGCTGTTGAAAGGCCTCAGGTCCTTAATAAATATTAGTCAGAGCTCCTTAAAATATGTTATCTTGCTTCCCTCTTGTTTCCCTGAGGGAAACAAGACATATTTTAAAAAATCTTTTTAGAATGCTGAGCATTGGATATAGTAAATTTGAGGAAAAATGTATGCCAGAAAATAAGTGGCATATTAAAAATATGGACATTATGAGAAAACTATTGAATTTGGAGTAAGTCTATGCTTTAGTAAATAGTACTGTGCCAATGTTAATTGCTTGAAGTTTTTAAAATATTTTATCGTTATATGAAACATTAGTATAAGTAGAAGTTGGGAGAAAGATAAATGGAAAATCTCTGCACTATTTTTGTACATTTTCTGTAAGTCCAAAATTATATGATTACTCCCAAATTTAAAATCAATGAAATTTTCTTTCAAATTGCAATTTATTTTGTAAAAACTCTTCTTACAAAAAGTGAAACTTAAAAAAAAATAATCTGCCTCATTAGGAGTCAATGAAGGGACTTATAAACATTGCTGTTGGCTGCTATAGTAGTTTGTTACAATATAGTTAATTCTAATATTTCAGATTGTTAATAAGTGGCAAAGATACTCAATGATTTTCAGGTATAAGCCTGATAGATGCACAGAAACATCATTGTGTAAATTGAAAGTACTTTAGCATGGATATGCAGAACAGATTCTAGTAATTCCTTCATAGAGTTATTTGGCTGATGGACTCATAGTGTATGTTTGTTAGTACAGGGGAGATTCTGTTAATAGACCAATAGTTCCAACAGCTGACACGTTCCGGAGACATAATGGTCCATCATATCAATGATCAGTGACCTTAAAGGCTATAAATATACTGTAACTGTCTTTTGTGTCAAGAATCTGCAAGCTAAAGGGTGCCCAAGAACCATAACTTGCAGTGGTACAGTCCTTAAATATGACTGTACGTGATGGACTGTGACTGCTGAGAATGAGCCGTCATCGTCTACTGAAACAGTAGTCGGTATTGTTAATATTCATAGGAGTTGTGCTGCAAAATCCTCCATATTTGCCGGTAAAGGAAAAATGCACCCTTTATCCTTCCCTTGTCTAGGTTAATTTTTTAAAATGTCAATTATCATGTCTTGAAATGCAGTTATCAAAGTTTATCAGTAATGTCTTCATCAAAGGAGAATAAATGGATTTTAGACTCTCTTTAATAGTATACAGAAAGAAACTGTTGAGGAAATCTTTAGTGCTTATTGGTCATTCCCACAATATTTTATCATCCTAAGCCTAGCAATTTTCAGCATAGCTCTTTCATTTCCTGTCTAAATTATAACTACATTATTATATTTTTATTTGCATATTTAATCAAAAAATGGAAGAATAATGGTAATCTTATTGAACAAGTATAAACTTTTTTGTCAATTATTTCCTTATACTGTCTTTTAATACTTAGAAAATTGCCTCAATTTTTTATTTACATACAAAAAATTGGTTTTCTCTTGTGTAAATTACCATCATTTCAAAATCGCATTCCATCTGTTAGAAACATTGTTAAATTTTTCCTGGAGTTAAAAGGAAAAAGCTAGCAAGGTATGTTTGGAAGTGTAAAAGTACTGGACCCCATTGTTCTGAACTCCAAATATATACACACGTATACACATACACTCACTCTGATGAGTAGTCATATAAGCAAAGGACTGATATTCTCAGAAACACTGAGAATAGTTGCCAAAGATATACTAAGAATAAGCTATCATAAAGAAAGTGGAGCTGGACTGAGTTTAAAATGCTTTTCTTTATCTTCCTTGCTGGCTCTTTAACTTGAATTATTCACATATCATTATAGCTTACTGATACCATTAAAAAACACATAAATTGGTTTCACTATTAAAACACATTTGAAGAAATAGATAAAAGAATAGACGTAACTTAAAAATGAGGCATGCAACAAAGTAGTTATGTTGTATGAAAATGATCACAAAGTAAAAATCAGAGAAACAATGATTTATTTTTAATGCAATATTGCATTAAATAATTAATTATTATGGAAAGAAAAATTGCTTTCATCTGCTTATGCTTCTAAATGATTAAAGGTAACATCATCATGTCACAAGCTTGCTTTTAGTAATATGGTAAAAGCCATTTTGACTACTGCCTCCTGATAAATAATGTAATGATACTTACCTAAAAATATGTGTTGTGCATATGAAATTAGATGTTAAAACTTCAAGGCATTTGTGGAGTCAACAGTGCTTTTTCTAGTCTGAATAATATTTGGGAATACACCAAATGTTTGTCAAGTTGACAAATATAAATGTCCTTTAAATCATTGAAAAAATACAGAGAATAATTTAAAAATAAGAATTATCTCATACAATATAGTTTTTTAATCATATAAAGTGTTTAACTTGGTGTATTAAAAAGAACAGTGGATTCAGAATCAGAAAAGCTGGGTTTGAATGCCAACTTTAAAAATATTAACTATATGTTGTAGAGAATATGGATTTGTTCTTTCAATCTCTGTTTTCTTCGGGTGTAGAATCAAACACTGTGGACTCACATCCACTTTACAAGATTTTACTAATATAAAGCAATATTATTCTTGTCACTGAAGTTTTTTATTTACAAAAAGTATAGTTTAGACTTTGATGTGTACAGTTCTGTGGGTTTTAGCAAATTCATAGGGTCACACATCCACACCATAGCTGTTATGTAGAACAGTTCCATCAATTCAAATATTCCCTTGTACTGCTCTTTCACAGGCTCTGCTTTGTTTCTATTTACTGCTTGATTTTTCCAGATGTCACATAGATGGAATCAAATAATATATAGCAGTTCAAGTCTGGTTTCTTTTACTTAAAAAAATGTATTTGAGAGCCATCCACATTTTTCCAGGTATCAATGACTTGCTCTGTTTTATTGCTTAGTCGTATTCCAAGTCTTTTATACTATTGGTATGTATGTGTATACCAAAGTTTGTCACTCATCAGTCAGAGGACATTTGGGTTGTTTTCAGTTTTCTGTGAATATAAGTAAGGATATCATAAACATTAACATATAAATTTTGGGCAAACATAAATTGTTATTTCTTTGAGTTGCATATGTACGCATATAATACTATTATTACTTATATGTTGAATTCATAAGAAACTGCCAAACTATTTTCCAAAATGATTCTATCAGTTTTCAGTGCCAACAGCAATGTGAGAGTTTCAGTTGCTCTGTATCCTCTTTAGTACTTGGTATTGTCAGCTATCGAGTACATTGCTGTCATTACTATATTTTTGCTGGGAATATGGTATGTGAATGGGTATGTAGTGGTAACTCATTGTAGTTATAATTTGCATATCCTAAAGGGTAATTATATTGAACATATATTTATATTACCATTTGCTATTCAGATATCTTTTTTAAAATATCATTTCAACTTTTATTTTAGATTTAGGGGTACATGTGCAGATTCATACCTAGGTATATTGTGTGATGCTGAGGTTTTGGGTATGATTAATTCTATCGCCCAGGTACTGAGCATAGTACCCAATAATTAACTGACATCCCTTGTCTCTCTCTCTCCCTCCTCCCTCCAGCAGTCCCATGTGTCTATTGTTCCCATCTTTATGTCTATAAGCACCCATTGTTTAGCTCCCACTTACAACTGAACATGCAATACATAGTTTTCTGTTCTTGTATTAATTCACTTAAGATAATAAACCCTAGCTGCATCCATGTTGCTGCAAAGTACATTTCATCCTTTTTTATCACTGTGTCATATTCCAGATATTACATGTACTACGTTTTCTTTATCTAATCCACCATTGATGGGCACCTAAGTTGATTCCATGTATTTGCTATTGTGAATGGTGCTGCAATGAACATATGAGTACATGCATTTTTTTGCTAAGACAATTTATTTCTGTTTTATTTTGTTTTGTTTTTTTATATACAACCAGTAATGGATTGCTGGGTCAAATGATAGTTTTGTTTTAAGTTATTTGAGAAATCTCCAAACTGCTTTCCACATTGGCTGAACTAATTTACATCTTCACCAACAGTGTAGAAGCATTCCCTTTCCTTTTCTCTGCAGCCTCACTGGGTTCTGTAGTTTTTAACTTTTAATAATAGCCATTCTGACTACTGTGAAATGGTATCTCATTGTGGTTTTGATTTACATTTCTCTGATGATTAGTGATGTTAAGCTCTTTTTCATAGGTTTGTTGGCCATTTGTATGTCTGTATTTGAGAAGTATCTGTTAACATTTTTTGCCCACTTTTTATTTTTTTTTTTGTTTATTTGAATTTCTTACAGATTCTGGATATCAGATCTTTGTCAGGTGATGCATATTGTGAATAATTTTTTCCATTCTGTAGGTTCTATGTTTACTCTGTTTATAGCTTTTTTGCTGTGCAGAAGCTGTTTAGTTTAATTAAGTCCTACTTGTCAACTTATGTTTTTGTTGCAATTGCTTTTGAGCATGTTATCATAAATTACTTCTGGAGACTAATGTCCAGAATGGCGTTTCCTAGGTTTCCTTCTAGGAAGCTTCAAGTTGGTGGTATTTCATTTAAACCTTTACTCCATATTGAGTTAATTTTTGTATATAGTGAAAGATACGGTTCAGTTAGGTTCTTCTGCACACGAGTAGCCATCTGTTTCAGCACTAATTATCAAATAAGGAGTCTTTTATCTATTGCTTATTTTTTGTTGACTTTTTTGCAGATCAGATAGCTTTAGGTGACTTTATTTCTGAGTTCTCTATTCTGTTCAGTTGGTCTTTGTGTCTGTTTTTGTACTAGTACCATGCAATTTTGGTTATTGTAGCTCTTTAATATAGTTTGAAGCCAGGTAACATGATGTCTCTGGCTTTGTTCTTTTTGCTTAGAAGTGCTTTGGCTATCCAGGCTCTTATTCGGTTCCATAAGCATTTTAAATAGACTTTTCCAGTTCTGTGAAAAAGGATGTCAGCAGGTTGATAGGAATGGCATTGAACCTGTGCATTGCTTTAGGCAGTGTAGTCACTTTGACAATACTGATTCTTCCAATACATAAGCATGAACTGCTTTTCCATTTGTTTTTCTGATCTGTGATTTCTTTCAGCAGTGTTTTGTAGTTTTCCTTATAAAGATCTTTCACCTTCTTGGTCGAGTATATTCCTAGGTATTTTATTTGAGTTTTATTGCAGTTATTGTAAATGGTGTTACATTTTTGATTTGGCTCTCAGTTTGAATGTTATTGATGTGTAGAAATGCATCTTTTTTTTTTCCACATTGATTTTGTACCCTGAAACTTGACAGAAGTCCTTTATCAGTTCCTGGAGCCTTCTGGCAGAATCTTTGTTGTTTTCTATGCATAGAATCATCTCATTAGTGAAAAAGCTTGACTTCCTCTTTTCTTTTGAATGCCTTTTCTTCCCTTCTCCTGCCTAATCACTCTGTCAAGGACTTCTAGTACTATGCTGAACAGGAGTGGTAAGAGTAGCATTCTTGTCTTGATCCACTTCTGAAGGGGAATGTTCCCAGTTTTTGCCTATTCAGTATAATGTTGGCTGTGGGTTGCCATAAAGGGCTCTTAATATTTTGAGGTATGTTCTTTCAATGCCTAGGATCTTGGGAGTTTTTATTGTGAAGGGATGTTGGATTTTATCAAAAGGTTTTTATGAGTTGAATTGAGATGAACATAAAGTTTTTATTTTTAATTCTATGCTTGTGGTGAATCACATTTATTGATTTGTGTTTTTTGAACTGACCTTGTGCACCAGGAATGATGCCAACTTGATTATGTTAAATTAACTTTTTAATGTGCTGCTGAATTCAGTTTGCTGATATTTTGTTGAGGAATTTTGGATGTATGTTTATCATGGATATTGGCCTGTCATTTTCTTTTTTCATTGTGTCTTTTCCATGTTTTAGTATCGGGGTGATGCTGGCATTGTAGAATGAGTACAGGAAAAGTTGCTCCTCCTCAACTTTTTGGAATAGTTTTAGCAGAATTTGTACCAGCTCTTCTTTTACATTCAGAAGAATTCATCTGTCAATCATTCTGGTCTGGGGCCACTTTTAGTTGGTAGGTTTATTAATGATTCAATTCCAGAATTCAATATTAGTCTCTTCAGGGTTTCAATTTCTTTGCTGTTTGTTTGCATAAATGTGTTTTTAATAATCTCTGGGTATCTTTGGTATATCTTTGGGATCAGTTGTAATGTCACCTTTGTCATTTTTTCATTTTTGATTGTGCTTATTTAGATTTTTTTCTTTGTTAATGTAGCTAGAGTTCTATAAGTCTTACGTAACCTTTTGAAGACTTAAATTTTGGTATTGTTGATTCTTTGTATGAATATTTTGCTATCAGTTTTCTTCAGTTTGGCTCTAATTTTAGCTATTTTTTTTTTAACTTCTGCTTGCTTTGGATTGGTTTGTTCTTATTTTTCTAGTTCCCTTAAGTATGAAATTAAATCATTAATTGAAATATTTCTAACTTTTGGAGGTAAGTGATTAACACTATAAACTTTCCTCTTAGTACTGCTTTGGCTGTGTCCTATAAATTTTGTTGTATTGTGTCTTTGTTTTCATTTGTTTGAAAGAATTTTATTTCTGCCTTAATTTTGTTGTTCACCCAAAAGTCATTCAGGGTCAAGTTACATAATTTCCAGATCATTGTGTGGTTTTGAGAGATCTTCTTGGTATTGATTTCTATTATTTTTCCACTTTGATCCAAGAGTATGGTTGATATGATTTTGACTTATTTTGTATTTATTAAAATTTGTTTTATGGGATGCATGTGGTTGATCTTGTAGTATGTTCCATGTGCCATGAGAACAATGTAAAATTTGTGGCTGACGGATGGAGTATTATGTAGATATCATAATACTATGTATTATGTATTAGGTATGATTAGTGACATGTCAAACTTAAGTCCAGAATTTCTTTGTTAGTTTTCTGCCTCAATACTCTGTCTAATGCAGTGGGGTGCAAATTACCCCACTAATATTGTGTGGCTAAGTATTTTCATAGGTCTAGAAGTACTTGTTTTATAAATCTGGGTTCTCCAATATTGGGTGCATATATATTTAGGACAGTTATGTCTTTTTGAATTGAACTCTTTGCCCCTTTGCCATTATGCAATGCCCTTCTTTGTTGTTATTTTTCTACTATTGTTGGTTTAAAGTCTGTTTTATCTGACATAATAGTGATACCTGCTGTCTTTTGAATCTGTATGACAGAGCTATCTTCAACCCTTTATTTTAAGCCTACGGGTATTGTTACATGTGAGATGGGTCTCCTAAAGAAAGCAGATGGCTGAATCTTGTTTTTGGTTATTTATTTATTACCAACTTACCACTCTGTGCCTTTTAAATGGAGTGTTTAGACCATTTACATTCAAAGTTAATATTGACATACGATGTTTTGACCCTATCATGAAGTTGTTAGCTGGTTGTTTTATAGTTTCTATTGTATGATTGTTTATAGAGTATAAAGGATATGTACCTGTATGTGTTTTTGTGGTGGAAGGTATTGTTCTTTTGTTTCCATGTTTAGAACTTCCTTAAGAATGTCTTGTTACGTTGGTCTAGTGTTATCCAAATATCTTATTTGTCAATGTTTGTTCATATATATATTGGGTTATATGTTTTCTCATTGCTGAGTTTTGATAGTTTGTTATATATTCTGAATAATTTGTTTTCCAGTAATGTGATTTACAAATATTTTAATTTTTTCAACAGTTTTTTTTTTGTGTATAGCAAAATTTTTTTTATATTTTTGAAGTCCAATTTATTTTTTTTTTTCTGTATGGATACCACTTTTGATACTGTATCTAAAATTTTTTGCTTAATACATGTTTGCCAACATTTACTATGCTGTTCTTCCAGAATTTAAATTTAATAATTTTATAATTAGACTCATGATCCACTTTTAAGTGATTTTGTATAAGTTGTGAGGTCTAGGTTAAGGTTAATATTTTATATATGGACATCTGATTATTACACCACTGTTTGTGGAGAATGCTATAATAATTTGGATGTTTGTCCCCTCCAAATCTTATGTGACAATTTGATCCCATGTTGGAAGTGGGGCCTAATGGGAGGTGTTTGAGTCATGAGAGTGAATCCCTCATGAATAGATAAATACTTTCTCTGGAGGTGCAGTGAGTGAATTCTAACTCTGTTAGTTCCCCCAGAGCTGGTTGTTAGAAAGAGCCTGGCATTTCTGTTCTCTCTCCTGCTTCTTCTCTCACTATGTGATCTCTGTACATGCTGGGTGCCCTTCACTTTCCCTCATAGGTAGAAGCAGCATGATTCCCTCACTAGAACTGTGTGCTGGTGCCTTGTTTCTTGTACAGCCTACAGAATCCTGAGCCCAGTAAACTTTTCTTTTCTTTATAACTCACCTAATCTAAGACATTCCTTTTGCTATTGAATTGCTTTTATAACTGTATCATAAACCTGTTAACTCTAAATATGTGGATCTATATATGTAACTCTCCTTTTATCATTTCACCAACATCACACAACTCTGATTACTTTTAGTAGGTCTCAATTTTGAGCACAGATTCCTTTAATTTTGACCTGTCAAAACTGCTTGGCTATTCAAATATTTTTGCCAATTCTAACCCTTCTGCCTTTCCATATAATGTTTAGAAAAATATTATTGATAAAATATTGATTGATTGATGAAAAGCCTGCTAGTATTTTGATAGAAATTTTACTGAATCTATAGATCAAATTAGAATAAATTGGTATCTTAGCAATAGTTGAATATTTCTCTAATCCATAAACATGAAATATCTCTGTATTTAATTGGGTTTTATTTGATTACTTTCATCAGTGTTTTGCAGATTTCAGCATGCAGATCTTACCTTGATATTGGTAGAGTTACATCTAGGAATTTCTAAGTTTGGTGCTACTATAAATGGTACAGTTTAAAATAATTAATTAATTAATTATAGGCCAGGTGTGGTGGCTCATGCCTGTCATCCCAGCATTTTGGGAGGCTGAGGTGGGCGTTTCATGAGGTCAGGAGTTAGAGACCAGCCTGGCCAACATAGTGAAACCCTGTCAATACTAAAAATATAAAAAAATTAGCTGGGACTCGTGGCAGGTGCCTGTAATCCCAGCTACTTGGGAGGCTGAGGCAGGAGAATAGCTTGAAACCGGAAGGTGGAGGTTGCAGTGAGCTGAGATCACGCAACTACACTCCAGCCTGCGCGACAGTGTGAGACTTTGTCTCAGAAAACAAAATTAAATTCTACTTATTCTGCTGGTATATAGACATATAATTGCTTTTTGTATATTGACATTTACTATATAATCATGCTAAATTAAGTCATTCTATGAGATTGTAAATTCTTTACTATTTTCTATATAGACAATTATGTCACCTGCAATATTGGTATTTTAAAGTTTTTTTTCAGTCATCTTGAATCTTTACATAAATAGATGATGATTTTCTTCAAATGATTTTCTACATTTATTGAAATACTATTTGCATTTTCTCTTTAGTGCATGTGAATTATATGGATTGACTTTTGAATATTGAACTAGCCATTCATTCTTAGGAAGAACTTCTCTCATTTTCTTGGTGCATTATCCTTTGTATATTTTATTATGTCCAATTTTCTAATACTTTTTTGAGGATGTTTGCATATGTGTTAATGAGTGATGGTTGTCTGTGTTTTTTCTTCTTGTAATGTCTATTCCTGGTTTTGGTATTAGGCTAATGGAGGTCCTATACAGTACGTGGGGAAGTGTTCCCTTCTCCTATATTTTTGGAAGACAATGTATAGAATTGACATTTTTTTTTTCTTAAATATTTGAGAGAATTAGTCAGCAAAACCTTCTGAGCCTGGAGTTATCTTTGTTGCATAGTTTTAAGCTATGGTTTACATTACTTTAATACATTTAGTACTATTAAGATTATTTTCCTGAGTTAGTATTGATAGTTTAAAGAATATCCTACTTTATCTAAAGTGTCAAAATTATTAGTAGAGAGTTGTTTGTTTCATTCTCTTATTATTCAGTTAATATTTGTGGTGTTTATAATGATGTTTCATTTTTTTATTTTGATTCTGGTAATGTGTATCTTTCCTCTTTTTTACTTTTCAATCAGACTATATGTTTAACAATTTTATTGACTTTCTACAAGAACCAGCTTTGGATTTGGTAATGCAGCCTATTACTATTCTGTTTTCAATTTTATTGATTTCTGTTTTTATCTTTATCATTCCTTGCCTCTTATTTTAAGATTAATTTGCTCTTATTTTTCCAGTTTTTAAAATATGTCTTACTAATTTGAGACTTTTCTTTTTTCCCCAAATTTTACTTTATGCTATAAATGTACATTTACATTTTTTAGCTGTATCCTTCCTATTTTCATATGCTATATTTTTATTTTTATACAAATCAAAATAATTTTTAATTACGCTATATACATTTACATTTTTTAGCTGTGTCCTTAATATTTTGATATGTTATATTTTTATACAAATCAAAGTAATTTCTAATTTTCCATGACACCCCCTGAATTATAGGTATAGATACATATCTTTTACTTTTCAAATATTTGGGATTTCCAAAATACCTTTCTGATACTGATTTCTCATGAATTCTGCAGTGATTAACTTAAGGACATATTTTGTATGAATTCCTTTAATTTGTTAATTCAGGCTTTACAGCTCATAATAGGGTGTATATTGACTGCATCTTGTTCACTTTTAGAAAAAAATATGTATTATGTTTTTCTTGATTTTAATGTTCTATATCTGTAAATTAGGTTGATATTGTTCAGTTCTTCTACGTCTTTGCTGATTTTCTCTCTACTAGTTTTATTAATTACTGAGAAGAATGTTGAAGAATCCAATTATATGTGGATTTGTCTATTCATCATTTTAGTTCTATTAGTTTTTTCTTCCTATACTTTGAAGCTCTGTTTTCAGATGCACACACTTCACAATTATGAGTATGAACTATTTTATCATTATACAATGTCCCTCTTTATTCCTAGAATTACTACCTGTTCTTAAGTCTACTGTATCTCATATTAACATAACTACTCCAGCTTATTTTTAGTAGTGTTTGCATATGCATAAATGTGTGTGTTTATATACATATATATGCATATATATTCTATAATTTTACTGTTAACTTACATATAGCTTTGGCATAATTTGCTTTTCTTCATAAGTAAAAAGAAAACACTGATGTCATAAGGTTTTTATGACACTCAAGATAATTCACAGAAAGTTATTAGTTTAGTGCTTGGCATATAGTATGTAATTTTACATATTGTAAATATTATAATATTATTAATCTTTAATATTTGAAAATGCAACCTATGTATCAGTTGATATTAGTTATCTTAAATTTTATTGTGAATCATCTAAAGTAAAAAGAGCGTTTTTACTTTAAAGGCATTCTTAGCTTCAATATCCTGCATTTTCTCATTATTTTTCTTCTGCCTGTCCTTTATTGTGATCTGATATTATTCCAAATCTCAGACCCAATCTTCCTCACTTCTAGCTTAATTTATCTCTGCCCTTGCCTAATCCTTAAGAAGACCTACATAAAAATGGCTTGCAAGTAGTACAATTTTATATTCTCATTAAATATTTGCCTTATTGAAATCTTTCTGAACACCTTATCCTCAGAGATTTTTTGTAGAACAACCTGCTGCAAAGTATTCTATTCATCTTATAGCAACTTACTGTTTCTCTATCTGATTCATTACTTTCTTATAATCCTTGTGAGTTACAAGGTTCTTATGCATTTTGCAGTTATTCTCGTAGAACTAGCCACAAATAAGATAAACACCCCATATTTCATTTGTATATTCTGCTTCTCAAATTGAAAACAAACAAATTACTATCTTAGTCACACAAACTGTTAAGAGTCATATTATGTTTGTAGGAAGGAGCTGTGACTTGTGACTTGTCCATATAGTGTTTTAATCTAATTTTCATGTGTTTATCATCAATAACTTGATATCTAAATTTTCAAATTTGGCTTTGGAGGTCAAATGGTCAAATGGAGACAGACATCTACAAAAATTCTGCTAATTGCTGACTCAAAGCTAAACACATTTAGATAATTCTTTAATTGGAGAATTTTTTCTCCCTACTTGCATCTAAACTAATACCAATTAGCTCTTGTGCAGATTGAAAAAAATTAAAGAATTGTAATAATGTATTATTCCTTTGAGTTTAATTGAATAAGTTACTTTTAGTAGTTTCCACAAATCTAATTCATGATAATATATTTGAAAGTTACCTGAATGTCTTTTTGCCATAGTGTGATGAAGCGTTGATAAAGTTGATGAAGCATTGGGAAGTTGATTTCTGTCAACTCATATATATTCCCAAGAGATTCCCATGCTGGCTCCATTCATGCCAATTACTTATCATCTGTGAATTAGAGAATTAGCTGGAAAATTAGAGATTCCCTCTCATGCCAAAATTTGAAATGCATTTAATGGTAAATATAAATCCTGACGTAATGTATGTGCTTTTCCAGATAATACTTTATTAGGGCAATAATTAAGATGTTCATTAGCTGTCATTTTGTCTTAACTGTAAGGTTTAACTTTTCTTATCTTGAGACACTACAGATAAAAAAAAAAGAGTAAATATGCCTGCCGGTATGGTCTTGTGTATATCAGATTTTGTTCTCCAGTGCACTGCAGGTGCAGAGATGGATAATTTAATTTGCCAAGAAAGTATGAGGAAGCTTATGCCAAAAGATGCAATTTTCAAGTAATTGCCATGTTACTAAGTGTGAAAACAGTTAGAGTAACCATGTTTTTATTCCTTTCCAAAGTAACATTATGTTTGTTTTCTTATTAGCTTTTCTTATTTAGTTCTCTTGAGTCAAAGGGATTCCAATTGTGTTATCATGTGAATGGAACATAATACAGCAATTCATTTTCATTAAACTCAACTTAGAGAGTGGCTTATGGAGCCTAGCAACAAAGAATAAAGGAAGAATTAACCAGAAGCTTTTTTGCCATTGAATTTTGTAAGCCAAGTATTCATTTCACTTCACTCTGGGGAAAACCAATAATTTATTCAATTTTTTCCAGTCAGAATCACTTGGTGCTTAAAAGACGAACTTAGTGCTTAAACTAAACTTGAAAGACATTATATAGGAAAAGGAGATGTAACTAAGACGATATACATTTTAGATGTAACATTATTTTTAATAATAGGTAAGTCAATATTCACCCATAACTCCCAAAACTGTCTACAAGAAAAGTAAGTTTTTTAGTGCACAAACAATGCAGATGGCTTACATTTTCATGTTAATATTGTATTCTTGGCAGCCATTCATTCAATAATTTCTTTTACTTTGATATTTAGGTCAAAAATTTGCCAAACTAAAAACAAATCATGATTTTGATTCTGGAACTCACACCATTTAACCTTTTTTCTCTTAAAATATACTTACTTCCTAATTAGTCTCCATGTTCTTACCCTTGATACTGTAGTTTATTATCAGAAAAAAAGTTCCCAGAGTAATATTTGAAAACAAAATTTTATCATATGACTCCTTATCTCAAAAACACTTAAAAAAAGGCTTCCCATCACCTGTGGAATAAAATTCCAATCTTGACCAAGCCAGAACTCCCAGATTTGATCCTTGTTTACCTCTCTGATCTCTAATCAAATGATTTTCTACTCTGCTCACGTCACTTTTAATTACCTTTCTTTTGATATTCCTACATACATGATACAGAATTATGTCTTTCTGCTTTCTTTCCCTCTTAGAAATTTCTTCTCTCATATCTTCGAATAATTATTATTTCCAATAAATGGGATCCAGCATATAAATCAACTCAGAAAACACTTTCTTCTACTTAGTTACTATATATCATGTTACTGTTTTATTTTTTAACAGTGCTTATCACAGTACCAGAAGATGTTATTATTTTACTTATTTTCTTCCTCCCTTTACTGTAATATAAGCTGTAGAGAATTAATGAACCAGGATGAGAAAATATTTTATGAACCTGAGTCAGAAGATCTGTTGGTGTAGTACTTATGAAAGATAATGGGCCCCAAAAGCAAGTGAACTCAGCCTTAGAATAATTACATACTTAATTAAATGCCTTCACCAACATGTATGAAAAAAAGTCACATAAATAAAGATAATTGAGAAAAAAAGTAATTGAGCTGGTAAAAAAATATACAAAGACTTTGACAGTTATTGGAAGACGACCAACTTAATGTTTCTATAGAGTGAATACTCTTTGTGAGACATTCAAAACCTCATCATCATCAGAGTGTACTTAAATTTTGTGAATGATATTACAGGTCAAATTATGAAAAAATAGTTGAGGGAAATGTGGCCTGGATATATTGACTGATTTTAGGTTATAGAGACAGGCATTAAAGTAGTGGGGCTGGGATCTCTCTAGAAATTGAGAATGGGAAATGTCCATGGAGAAGGAATGGCAGGTTATGGTCTAAACTTCTAGTAATTACACTGACAACTGACCTCCTGGTAGGCAGATTAGTAATGTTTTCTAGAAGGTAGGTTCTTATTTATGGAATATTCTTAGCACGAAGTTACAGTTTAAAATATATTATGAATCACAAACATAAGTTCCACTGATTTATGGGACATGGCTCCCAGGACCTCAGGAGTCTCAGACTAGCTGAGGTATAAAATAGAGACATTTAATAATCTAAATGCTCCCCAATGTGTGAGATGACTCTAAAAGTTTCCTTAGAGGATCCCTCTGTTATTCTGGGTCACTGCAGGTGAGTGATGAGTAAAGGAAGGATCCACATAGGATATCCCCCATATCCCTTTCTCTGGCTGGCTTCCCTGATCACTTGTCTCCTCAAATTTACTAGTAACCACATGATTATCTCAATAGACGCAGAGAAGGCCTTCAAAAAAATTCAACAGCCCTTCATGCTAAAAACTCTCAATAAACTAGATATTGATGGAAATATCTAGATATAAACTAGATAAAATAATAAAAGCTATATATGACAGACCTACAGCCAATAACATACTGAACAGGCAAAAGCTGGAAGAATTTCCTTCAAAATCAGGCACTAGACAAGGATGCCATCCCTCACCACTCCTATTCAACATAGTATTGGAAGTTCTAGCCAGAGCAATCAATCAGGCAAGAAAAAGAAATAAAGTGTATTAAATTAGGAAAGAGGCAGTCAAACTGTCTTTATGAGCAGATGACATGATTGTATATATAGAAGACCCCATCATCTCAGCCCAAAATCTTCTCAAACTAATAAGCAACTTCAGCAAAGTCTCAGGA